>QANX01002007.1:139558-168368 GCA_003254975.1 Ochetophila trinervis | reverse complement strand
ACGAACATCCATGCTAGAAGAGCGCTCGATGCCCACATCAGAGAGTGATCATCGAGGATAACGTGTGCCAATTCATAAGAGCAAGATTCAAAGAATTTTGCTTGGGATAGAAAATAAACATTCGATATTCAACGCCAAGACACCCGCAGGGTAATATCCATGAACAAGATAATTTTGAACACCTTTAAGAAAAGGTTCGAAAAGGCAAAGGGAAAGTAGGCTGAAGAGCTTCCATAAGTGTTGTGGTCATACTGAACGACCGAACATAAGCACACAAGAGTAACGCCTTTTCCAAATGGTTTTCAGAAATGAAGCTATTATTTTTGTTGTGATAGGTGAGACGATAATGTAGACCGATGGACTTCTAGAACCATTGAATAACCAAATGCTCAAGCTAGCCCTCTATGGATCAGAGGAGCTTTAGGAGGTTGCAGAGTTAAGGCTTGGTAAATATCAACAATTAGCTGCTCGACATTACACCTCTAACGTCGAGATCAAACAGGTCTGAGTCAGGAATCTTTTGGCCATAAGGTCATTGCAAACACTCAAAAAATTAACGTTGGAAAACTCAGATCCAACTGGGAAGTTCCTTATATGGTCACTGCGATCCTTAGGCTGGGTTGATATTGACTTCAAAACTCACAAGGAAAAGAGGTGCCATGTAGTTGGAACTTTAAACACTTGAGATTCTTTCATCTGAACTATTTTTTTCTAAGGTTTTTGCATTTTTTTATTGTTTTCCGTTATGAGGCTGGAGGTACATCAGTCCTCAGAATTTTTGAGAATTAAATTTTTGTCATATTTTGGTTTATATAATAATAATATAATTCATCTTTTGATTTCATATGAGGTTTTTATTTTTATTTTGTAGTTTTGTTATGTAGTCAAAATGTCAAGTCGATCCAAGTCCATGTTCCACAATGTTCAACTAGTGGTCAAACATATAAATGAATTCTTAATTGGGCTGGAGATCTATGAACCAGTTTCAGACCGGGGATAAATTTCATCACGTATAAATGCATCGTACGGAGACTCATCTGCAATATGCTTCCTACCTTGTTGTATGGTTAGGTTGATGTTAGTTTTTAGATGGTGGAAACATATAAATGAATACTTAAACATTTTATGCTTAAAGGTTTCATCACATAATCACAGTGGTTGTTTTTTATGCATATTGTACATGTGATTTGTTGTTATGTGCTTTTGACGCATATTGTAAATGTGATTTGTTGTTATTTGAAATTTCATCACGATTAGTTATTTAAATGTATCTAGTTTCATGATTTAACTATAATATATATGTGTCATTAAGTGTAATGTAAACTTTACATTAGTTAGTTTTTAAATATGTTTTGCCAAATGGTTTCAATTTCTGCTATAAGATAGAGATAATAGTGGCTGTGGATTCTTTTATGGCGATATTCATCAATGTTTCATCGATCAAGCTAGATAATACTAGGGTTACTACATAACATGTTGAAAAATGAGAATGAAAATCATCATCTTAGAAGAATAGTAGCCGTGTTGTTTAGGGCTCTAATTATTGTTATAATTTCATGCTATAGTTATGTATTTGGAAGTGTTGTAGGTAGCTGTGCATAGATTTGTTTGGGTGCAGATGAATAGTAAAATTTTACTTTATTAATGAAAGGGTCAACAAATTTGATGGACATTGTCTATTTTGGTGCATAAAGTTGTTTTTGTTGTTCTTTTAACACAATATTAATGAATGGTTAATTATGGTTGGACAGTTAAATATTTATTTTTTGACCTTTATGTGGATAGTCAAATAAAAGTGTAAAATACTTGTAAATAGTGCATGCATCATTCTGAATTGTAAAAATATAAGAATTACATATGTTTGACATTTTTATTGTCCAAATGTTGGTATTTTACCAACACCAAAGTTACTAAACCATACTAATTGTACCTATAAGCCTACTTCAAAATAAATATAGGAATTACATATGTTTGACAACTTAGTTGTCCAAATGTTGGTACTTTACCAAGACCAAAGGTTCTAAACCATACTAATTGTACATATAACCCTAGTTCAAAATATACAATTACAACTAACCATTTTGTAACTACTTTGTATTAATTATAAAGATTTCCAAATAAACAGTTCCTCACAGGCCTAATTTAGTCTTTGGTTTCACTTTTGGGCATGTTCTCTTGCTACCTTTTTTATTGTCAACTTGTCTATCATGGTAATTGGTGCCCTTGAACCTTGTGCTGTAGTTGCTAATGGTGGTGGTCCTGTACTTGGTTCTGTTGCCAAAAGTGGTCATTTCTATGCTAGTTTCCTTGCTGCTCTTGATGTTATTGATCTCTTCCTCTTAGGACTCCTAAACTATAATAAATATAAAGTTAGATAACCAATTTTCAATTTTTTTAAAAAAATTTCACGGAAGTTTAATTTTTAGGTATCTATGGTTGTTTTAATGATCAATTATTGAACTTTTCTTTCTGCTTTGCGGGTTTTTTTTTTAGTTGATATTGGTGGTTCTTCTTGAGCTTGTGGTGGCATTGGATAATGTGGGGTGGTGTTAGCCTCCTACTAAATTGAAAACAACAATATTAGTCATTATAAGCATCAAAACTTTAGCTTAAGCATAAAAATTGCAAACCACATGTAGTTTAGGTGCTCCTCAATAAGGAATTGGCCTCTGAATGCTTTACAAAGCCTCGCATTGTGGCTTGTGTCTCCACATTTGCTATATGTCATTTTGACCCTTGTCCTCTTTAATTTTCTAACATTCATTTATTCTAAATCCTTTATTCTTAGCATTTTTAGATGTCCAGATTGCTTGTGGAATTTGGGGGCTTTGAAAAGGAGTGGAATTTGACTGTGGCCACATGTTTGGCCCATTGATAGGGCACATAATAGGTGTGTATGATTTCATGAAAGCTTCCTTCTTGTAGCAGAGGTGGACAAAGACAACTTGATCAATATGCCTAGGAAATATGGTAGAAAGTGCATGTACACATGGGATCCTAATGGTTGCCATTGGCCACCCTCACTTGAAATAGCAATGCATCATCCACTATCTTATGCATATCCTAGAATCCCATCTCAACTTTTCTAAAATCTTCTATACTCATGGTCTAATTGTTGTCATCCTCTTTTCTTTTTGCATTCATCTTTATTAGATATACTATAAGACCCTCTAACAATGTTATAATTGGTTTGCCCCTCATTGGCACTATTACCGCCATTGAATGACTCACACATGTTATTCAATAGAATATTACACTTAGGTCGTGTACTGAAGTGTGATATACTCCAGTTAGATGGGGACTTATCAACCAGCCACGAAAATCCAGCTTCAGATAGTACCTTCAACCTAGCCAATTCTGCACTGAATCTAAGAACTGTCACAGCCTTTGCAGCAGTCCATAGTCTTTGTTTCAGTGCTAATCCTTTGAACTGCTTGCTAAAATTTCCAATAATTGTGGCACATAGTGCCTATGCTCTGAATTTGGCACTATGTCGTCCAAAGCATTCAGAAGGCCTTTCTGTGTATCTGAAATGAAAGTCCACTTACACCCCTAATCAAACAAACTTTTAGAAACCCTAAAAAGCATGCTCAATAAAGCAAGGTATAATAAGCACTGTGGACCCCATTTAAAGTTATATGTTTACACACCTAACCCCATTAAAATATCTAACTACAACCTTACGTTCCCATAGATTCCAGAACCCAAATTTTTTAAACTATTACCCCAAACACAAATATAACATACAGATTGGTGTTTAGATACAAGAAAACTTATAGTATGTAGGTCTATTGTCTTCATCATTGTTAAATGCCATTTTTTGATCCTCAAATCATATTAGGTTTTAGTAAACCAAACCTTTGATTTCAATTCAAAGCCCTAAAGTCCCGCCTAATCGAACCTAAATTCGAACTCTAAGTTTTTAAACCCAAATATCATAGAGAGATTTGAGTCAAATTATCCATGAAAGACGATTTTGATATTGAATGGTAGAGAGAATATAAAATATGAGAGATGATTGAGAGATTTGGATTCAAATTAGGGAGAAATTGGGGCTTAATTTTTTGTTTGCAGCAAATAGAAAGACTAGGGATGAATTGAGTGTGAAAAGACACCTATTACCCTTGCACGTGCGCCACACTCGAGGATAAAGAAGGAATTGGAACCAAAAAGGGCTCAAGTATGAATAGTGCTTCATGTTGTTTAGTTCGAGTATGAAAATGACAAAAAAAATTAGGTACCTAAATGTTGCACCTGACATAATTGGGGTACTTCTAAGGTAATTATCCCTTTAATAAACGAATGGAAAGGAAAAATGACATTTTCATATCACTTTATTGAGCTTTCTATAACCATTGCAAATTCTCCATCCCACAACTGTTCTCATTGGAATCAACTTATTCTTCTCATTTGGAACAATGGTTATGCTAATTTTCTTGGGAACCACTTGAACTGGACTAACTCATGATCTATCCAAAATAGGATAAATTATGTCTACATCAAGCCACTTCACAACTTCTTTTGAAACAAATTCCTTCGTATTTGGATTCAATTGATGTTGATGTTAAACCGATGGCTTGTAACTATCCTCTATCAAGATCTTATGCATACAAAAAGATGGAATAATTCCTTTGATGTTGGCTATTGACCATCCTAAAGCAATTTTACGCTTTTTGAATGCATATTAGCTTATATTATTGTTCTTCATTCAACAAAGAAAATATAATAACCAAAAGTGTAGAATAATCTCCTAAGAAACTATACTTCAAATTAGAAGGTAATGGCTTTAGCTCTAAACTTAGAGGCTTCTAAACTGATAAAGCTAGTCTAGAAAGTTGTTTGTCCAAGCTCTTCAAATGGCTTTTTCATAAACATTGGAGGTATAGTATCCAAATGGTATGAATACGTATGAACCTTAGGAGCATCAACAGTATTAGAATTCGACAAACAAGTTTCCAAAGGCTTATATGGCTGCTTTGGTAGACATACTTCCTTTATGCAACTATCAACTATATCAAGTCAAAAGAAACTATCATTTCATTTGGATATCTCATCCTTGAACATATTGAAAACTTTTAAAATAAATTTTCCTTTTTGCACATCAATCAAAGTCCTCCTTGTAGCTACATGTCAAAGATAGGAATGTCTTGGTCTTCTTTCATGTCAAGAATAATAAAATCCATGGGGAAGATGAACTTATCCACCTTAAAAGAACATCCTCATTGATACCTCTTGAACACTTGATTGATCTATCTATCAATTGCAAAGATAATGTTGTTGGCTTCACTTCTCTCAAACCTCACTAAACAAAAATAGGCATAAGTTTGATACTTACTCCAAGATAACAAATAGCGTTATCAAAATGAGAATTCTCAAACAGTGCATGGAATAGTTAAACTCCCAAGATCTCGATGTGTAGGTGGCAAATTATTCTGCAAAATGCATTGCACTCTTCAGTAAGTACAACTGTCTTATGCTCCTCAAACTTCATCTTGTTGGTAAAAATTTCTTTCATAAATTTTGAATAACTTTGCATTTGCTTCAATGCATTCGCAAAAAGAATGTTGATATGTAACATCTTAAAAAGGTCAAAAAATTTGGAGAATTGCTTATCTAACTTTTGTTTTTGATATTGTCGAGGATATATGATCCTTGGAACATATGGTGGATGATCATCTGGAAACAACTTAGAGATATTCTCATTGACAACTTCATGAGATTGTTCTTTGGATTGATCAATCATTCTTTCCTTTGGTGACTCTGATGGCTCAACATTGTTCTTCACCTTTTGTATTGGCTCACCCAACTATTTTCCATTTCGCAAGGTGATAGCTCTAACACGCTTCTTTGGGTTTGTCTCCATATTACTTGGCAAAGAGCCTTGTGGCCTTGCATTGAGAATATTAGCTATTTTCTACAGTTGCACTTTCAAGTTCCTTATGGATTATCCTTTACTTTGAATAACGGTCTCTTGCCTTTGAAGTGTAGCTTATGTCCTTCCCATGAATTGACTAGTGTTCAAAGAACATTTATTATTGGTTGAGGCTATGGATGTGTTGGAGGTTGTGGTGGAGCTGGAGGCTTCATTGGAACTTGATTATTCCTCCATGAAAGAATATTTAAATATTATATTATTTTTACACGTAAAGGTGTGTAAAACCAAACCAAACTGACCAAACAAAACCGGTTTTCTGTCTCTATGTCGATTTAGGTTGGATTATTGTCAACCCAACCCAATCTAAACCAAACCAAATATAAATATTATATTATTTTTTAAATATTTTTCTTATAATGAATTATATTTTTAAATTATTTAATTTAAGAGATTAATAATATTAATTTAAAATTAGAAAAATAATAATATTTTTGGAAAAGAATATTTAAATTCTTTTAAAAAAATTATTAAAAAGTAATAAAATAATAAATCTAATATAATAACATCACATGATTAACCATAACCGAGTTGATTTGTTCCAGTTCGATTTCTCCCATTAGTTTGAATTGGTTGAGGTTGAAAAAAACAATGCAGGAATCAGACCGTACCGAACCAATGCATCCCTAGTACACCTATATATGTATACATGGTGTGTGAGTGATTGCCACATATGCATATTCGAATGAAATAATTAACTTGGGAGGTTGATTAGTTGGCTTTTGCTATATTTACTTATGAAAATCTTTGAGGAATGAGATCTAACTCTCTATCTCTTTGGTTGATTTTCTTAGAGTGGTAAGTTTATTTAGTTATTGTTGGGAAAATTATGCACTTTCGTTAATTTCTACATGAAAATAAAGAATTAAATAGACAAGGAACATAAATTGGCACTCAAAAGTCCACTATTAAAAGGCTTGAAAGTTTACAATGAAGAAGTTTCTTTTCTCTCAATTTTAATGGCTTGTTTTTCTCCCATACAAGCACATAAGAAATAAAAGTGTTTCATATATTAAACCTAAAGTTATAAAGTCATTTAATATGAAACCCTATTTTCTTTTTTTTCTTTTCTTTTTTAAATCTTCACACACAACAATCTCCCATTTTAAGACTGAAACATAAGAAAACCTCATTCCTTTAATGATTTGTAAACATATGAAATAGTGATACCGAATATCTATATGATTGGTCCTAGCATGTATGTTGAGTTCTTGGCTAAATGTATAACACTTTCATTGTCACTATATAAAGCATACACGCTATGTTTGATTCCTAATTTTGCCATCAAACAATCTAAACATGTCAACTCCTTGTTAGCTTCTATCATTTCTAGATACTTTGCTTTAGTTATAGACAATATAACATAATTGCAACTGAAAAGTCCAACTAAAAACTTTAGTACCCAAGTGAACACATAACTTATAGTGCTTCTTTTATTATCTTTATCGCCAGCAAAATCTGCATCTACATAGCCCTGCAGCTTCAACTCACCCTTTCTGAAGCAAGTACCTAAGTATTGACTTTATTACTTCCCAATGTTGTTTACCTTGATTTGACATATATTGCTTGTTGCTTCACTACATGAGCAATAGATGGTCTCATGCCAATCATGGCATACATCAGACTTCCAACGGCTGAAGCATATGGAACCTCAGCTATGAAGTCTTTCTCCTTAGTTTTCCTTGGACATAGCTTATTTGATAACTTGAAATCATCAGCTGATTTAATTGACAGAATGTGGTTCTAAAAACCCTCTAGTAGCCTTTTCATTAATTTTATGAGTTAGGGAGCTAGAAAATCGAATCCATGTATTTCTCGATTCATAAATCTTTAAATGGATTGATTCTCTCGTGTTTTATGAGTTTCTTTGAGTATTTTCTTTAGGTTTTTTAGTTTTTCTTATCCTTACTTAGTGAGAGAAACCCTTATAATTATTTCCCTTCAAATTCTTTAGATGCATTAATGTTATAACACACTTGTTACAACTCTTTAAGATTTGTTATGACAAATTCTTAGACAAGGCCTTGCAAGGAAGATCGTTGAGAAGATAGTGGTGAACTTTTCTTACAAGGAAGGTCCTGAAGACAGTTGCTATGGTGCCAATTTTGAGAGGAGAGGTCGTTGTGATGGATTGAGGGCATGACTTTCGTATCCTAGTGATAGGCATAAAATTTTACTATTTTATGCCATTTTTTCTATTGAATTTTATCTAGTTTAGAATTAATTATTAATGAAAAGTACTGAATTACTGTATTTTTCTATTTTCAGTAAAAGAAAGACAAAAGCTTGAAATACTATATTTATGTGCAATCTTGACTGATAAAATTATATTTGTAGCTACACTTTGAGGTTTTGTGTGATTCCATTTGAAGTTGACTCCTGATTCATTAGGCTTCAATTCTATAAAGTTTCATTGCAATTAGATTAACCAATCACTACCAGTTTGATTTACAATATCA
This sequence comes from Ochetophila trinervis, assembly GCA_003254975.1. Classification (NCBI taxonomy): domain Eukaryota; kingdom Viridiplantae; phylum Streptophyta; class Magnoliopsida; order Rosales; family Rhamnaceae; genus Ochetophila; species Ochetophila trinervis. The sequence continues at coordinate 159,977 of QANX01002007.1, read as the reverse complement.
ACATTTTCAATAATTGCGGCAGATTTGCACTTTCTTGGGGAAATTGGAATTTGAGTGTCTTCCTGATCTCCAAATTGTGTAAAAAAGATATTTCTGGAAATCTAAGACACAAACCTAACCTTTTCAACCATAATCAGTGAATTTGGAGTTCATTTGGTCATCCAAAGTGTGCATGGAATATGCTGGCGGACACTAAAGATATAAAATGAAATTATCTTTGCTTACTAGGATGACACCTATGCTTGGACTGCCATGGCATCAAACTTCAGCCATGTGTACAATTATTGCCACATCATATGCCACATGGGAGGTCAGACTATTCTAATTATATTAATTAGAATAATAATTAGGAAAAGAAATTAGAATTAGAGTTAAATTGGATTCCTAAGGGAATATGGAATGTTTTCTAATCCTAAAGTGAATGTGAGACACCAAAAACCACATTACCCTAGGATGGCTGGCCATATAGAGAAAATATAGGAGTTTGAGATTATGTGAGTATGTTATCTCCTATATTATCTAGGTTTAGAGAATGACTCTAGGTTTATCTAGGGTTAAACATCTCCTATAAATACCTTGTAACCTTGAGCATTCAAGGAGACACACACTACATATCCCTCATGGCTATAACACCACCAACCGCTACATAGCCCTTATGACCATATAGTCCTCAAGGCTGTAGTGCTTTCATTCTCACGACAACAATAGAGTTTTCTAGGTTTTCAATTCAGTTTTCAAGGGTTCTCACATAGAGAAAGTGTGCTACACAAAGTTAAGATCAAGGGGAATTCGGCCAGCTCTTTGGAGGATTCAATTTCGTGGTTTTGAAGCATAGTTTGGAGAAGCAAGGAGAATAAAGATTGGAGATCAAATTCAGCAGTCATCAACTTTTGATTTTGATTCTTTATTCTTTATTATCTTTGATATTGAATCTATGTTTTCTCTTAATTATTTGATGGATATTTTTGAGAATATGTGTAACTAACTCTCTATAAGGATTATGATGTAGCTCTATTATAACTATTTAGTGTTTAATGCATATTTGAGTTTGATTCATATTTATGGTTAATATTTCATTGTAGTTCTCAATGCTTCCTTGAAAAGGTGGATAGATTTAGTATTATATTGGCTTAGAAATAAGGGGTATAATATGGATGGGCAATGAAATACATGTTTATAGAAATATTGCATGCTTTAGTAACAACTTTGATAAAAAGCTTATTAGGTTTGCATGTCTTAGAGCTTAAATTTCGGTATTTAGATTAGAGATTATTAAATACCTTGTGCTTGCTAGATTAGAAAGCATTGAGAAATCAACTTCTAGTCACTTGTGGTTAAAGGGGGGCTAACCTATGAATCTATCATGCATTAGGGCTAGAGGAGTAATAGTGGTGAAGTCATAATCCTTGTTTCATAAAACCTTGAGTTAATTTGCTTGCTGCCTTGCTTTCAATTTCAATATTGCTTTTCTTTTAATTAATGTTTTGCCACATAGCAATCAATCAATCAATCAATAAACAATCTATTTACTTTTATTCATTTAATTGACAATTGATTTAAATTCAATCTTACAGACATTATTCCCTATGTGATCAATATCGGTTTTCCCAAATAAAACCACTTTATTACTTTTTGATTTGTGCACTTGCTAGTTAATCAAAATTATACCAAACACCTAGGATACAAGTTCGGATCACCAACTACCATAGAGGATGGGGATGCTCAATATAATCCCTTAAACTTTGTATGTTTGCGTGTTTGTATACCTTTCTCTATTTTAATGGATTTGAACTAGAGGTGGTAGCTATTAGCCATGGTTTTTCTTCCCACTGAGGGAAGTTTTCCAAGTTATATTTTTGTATTGATTTTTATATTTTTCATTTTAATTTTTGAATTTACCATTTTCCATATTATTGCATGGAATGACTGAGTCCTCAAATTATGTGTATTTTGTAATTTACTACTTTTTACATATACATATAAATATATCCGTCTAAGAGGACCTGAGTCTTCATTTTCTATGTTGAGTTGTGAAAAAACTAAAATTGTAGTTTGGGGAGAACGAATATATGGAAGTTAGTCGGTTAGACAGAAAAATCTCTTATGAACCTATTCAACCCCCATTTCGAGGTCCTTTCCCCCCTTTCATGGTTATATATTTAAGAGACTTAATTTATTTATTCATTGCAACCTCATATTTGCTAGGATCAGTCACATAACACGCCTCATCATAGCATTCAAGTTCACCTTTATTTGTAAGCAACAAATAATTCAAATATTTTCTATTTGGCATATGTGGTTGACTGAATCTCTTAACTGAAATTGGATCCTATGGAAAATCAACATTGTGCATACTAGTCTCTGCAACCTGAGGAGTCTGACCTATTTCCTACCAAAATACTATCTGGAACATCATCTGGCTCAAAGTAAATAAGTTTAGGTTGTACCGAACTAGTGTACTTTGCTCAATTTTTATGTACATAACCTTCTCATTATAGACTATATATATTCTTATAATGACTTTTCTATTTTGATCACACCAGAATTTATAACCAACATCATCATCGCCATAACCAATTAAAGTACATTTTAGTGCTTTAGCATCCAATTTATTTCTAGCTTCATCACTAGCATGTACATATGAGACACAACTGATAGGCCTAAAAAGTTAATGTTTCTATGCCATATTTTATATTGAATTTTAGCTAGTTTAAAGTTAATTGTTAATGAAAAGTACTTAATTATTGTATTTTTCTATTTTTAGAGAAAAAAGAGCGAATGATGGAATTTACTGTATTTCTGCGCAATCTTTATTGAGAAAATCATATCTGGAGCTACACATGGATGTTTTGTGAGATTCCAGCTGAAAATGATTCTTGATTCATTAAGCTTCAATTATAGAAAGTCTCATTGCAATAGGATCATCCAATTAATACTAGTTTGATTTACAAGATCAACATTTTCAACAGTTGCTGCAGACTTACAATACCTTGGAGAAATTGGAATTTAAGTGCCTTCCCAACGTCCTTTTTATACAATCAAGATATTCATGAAAGTTAAGACAAAACTAACATTTTAAACAAGAATCAGTGAATTCAGAGTTCATTTGGTCATCCAAAGTGTACTTGAAATATGCTAACAGACATTGAAGATCTAAAAGAAAAGTGTCTTTCCTACTAGGATGACACCTATGCATGGACTGCCACATCATCACTCTCTAGTCAGGTGTACATTTATTGCCACATCATATGCCACATGGGAGGTCAGATTATTCTAATTATATTAGTTAGAATGATAATTAGAGAAGGAATTAGAATTAGAGATAAATTGGATTCCTAAAGAGATTTGGATTGTTTCATTATCTAAGTATGAATGTGAGGCACCAATGACCTAAATAACCCTAGAGGGCCAGCCATATGAAGGAAATATAGTATATTTGACTGTGATAATAGATTATCTCCTATTAGATTGGAATTAGATCTAGGGTTAGATAATAACTCTAAGATTTTCCTAGTTTAACTCGTAGAACATTACCTATAAATACCATGCACCTTGAAGCAGTATTCATTCACTTATTCACCTATTCACAATTCTCTCACACATCAAGTTACATGGTTACAAGGGTGGAAATTCAAAGGTTCTAAGGTCTGGAGTTTTAGGTTTTTATATTGGTTTTGACGGTTTCTACAAAGGAGATTTCGGTTCCACACTAGTTCTTGATCAAGGGAGATTTTTGGCCAGCACTTGTGGAGGATTTCAACCTTATTCTTGAAGCATATTTTGGAGAAGCAAAAGAAGGAAGATTGGACGAAAATTCTTCAGCCATCAACTATTGGATTTGTTTCTCTATTCTCAATTATTTTTGTTATTTGATATATGTTTTCTTTTGAATATTTGATGGCTATTCTTAAGAATATGTGTAACTAATTTTCTATAAGGATTATGATGTATCCCTATCATGACTAATTTCGGTATCTAGATTAAGGATAATTAAATACCTTGTGCTTGCTAGACTAGAATGCATTGAGTAATCAACTTTTAGTTAATAGTGGTCAAAGGGAGGTTAACCTTATGAATTTATCATGCATTAAGGCTAAATAGGCGTAATAGTGATGAAGTCATAATCCTTGGTTTATCAAATCTTTGAGATTTTTGTTAAGTACCCTCACTGCCTTGTTTTATTTACATAATTGCCTTTTTAATTATTGCTTTGCTACTCAACAACAATCATTCAAACAAAACACTCCTTTCCTTTTCTTAATTTGATTAACAATATATTTATTTTCAATTCTAGAGACATTATTCCCTGTGGGATCGATATCAGTTTTCTCATAGAAACCACTTTATTAGTTGTTAATTCGTGCACTTGCGAGTTATCAATTTTCACCACAACAAGTTTTTGGCACCATTTCCAGGGAATAATTATTTCTGGTGTTGATTTAAATTTTATTGTTGATTAAATTTCTGTTTTTAGGTTTAATTTTTGTTCTTGTTTTGTGAAGGTTCGAATTTAGCCATTGAAGAACAATAATTGGAGAGCTTTCTTGGATCCAAATCAATTCAATTTGAGTTTGAAAAAGGTGGAAATCGAAGTAGCTAAGTAGTTGAATTTAATTTGTGTGGTTCGGGTTTATATTGTTTTCGGTTTTGGAAAAAAAAATTATTTTAGCTGCTTTTATTTGTTTCAGTTTTTAGGATTTAATTTACTGAATTTTGAGTTTTGTTTAGTTGTTTTTTGATAAATATTTTGTTTTGTTTAACATATATATATATATATAAATTTGAAAATCCGAAATTGAAAAAAAAATACTGCACTTTTGTTTCTGATTTTAGTTTGATTTGCTTGCTGTTTTTAGTTTTATATTGCCTTAGTTTTGTATTTTCTTTGAGTTTAATTTGGTTTTCTATTTTTTTTAATCTTTTAAGTTAATTTAGTTTGTTAATTTGATTTTTTGCTTTAATTTTAGTTGCTGGAATTTTTATTTTGTTAGTTTAAATTTCTGTTTTTGGTTTTTTTTTTTGTGTTTTTTCTTTTTGTTTTATGAGTTTACCTTTTCATACTCAATTATCTTAGAGAGATTTGAGGAGGTTAAGGAGAAACAAAGTTAGAGAGACTTTGTTTAGTAATATCGAAAGAGAGGATAACATGGAAAACCAAAGTAACCCTGTAGTTCTTGAAGTTCCTAATAATCGAGGTTATAGGACCATTAGGGATTATGTTGTAGCTAGAAGGGTTGCGGATATGACTTGTATTAGGAGACCACCTATGGATGAACCTAGTTTTGAGGGCAAACCTGTTACGATGTCAATGCTCAATACTTATCAATTTGGATGGTTACTTAGTGAGGATCCTAACCAACATATATTCAATTTTTGTGATGTATGTGAGTTAATAAAATACAATAGAATTACTGAGGATGCTATTAAAGTTAGATTTTTTCATTTTACCTTAACGGATAGAGCTAAAAGTTGGTTATAGTCTTTACCTCCAGGATGTATTATCACTTGGGATGATTTAACTTTTAAGTTTTTGAATAATTTTTTCCCACCTATTAAAATTGCCAAGCTTAGGAATGAGATCAACACTTTTCACCAATTAGATAGAGAGTCTTTGTATGAAGCTTGGGAGAGGTTGAAACAATTACTGAGGAAGTGTCCACACCATGGGATGCCCATATGGAGTCAAATCCAAACTTTTTATAATGGGTTGAACTATATAACAAGAAATATTATGGATGTTGCTGCAGGTGGTGCGTTGCTAAAAAAGTCTCAAGAAGATGCATACGACCTATTGGAAGAGATAGCGATCAATAATTCGCAATGGGCAAGTAAAAGGAGCCAACATCCTAAGAAGACCATGGCTGTTTACGAAGAGGATAAAATAGATAAATTGAGTAGTCAAGTTGCAATTCTCACAAAGCAATTTAAGACCTTAGGTTCTATGACAAGGCAATAGCAACAACAACCTCCTTTTCAACACTTACAATCCAGGATGAAGAAACCATCCAAATTTTTCATGGAGAGATAATTCAAACACCCAATGAGGACAACAAAGAGGAATCTATCAACTTCCATCTCAACAACCTCAACAACTCCAGTCTTCAAATTTTTATACAACTTCTTAACCCCAAACTCAAACTCAATCTCATAATTCTTCTCCTATTACTATGTCTTTACTTGAAAAATATATGATAAAAATGAATGAGACTTCTAATTCTTTTTTGTAAGAAACTAAGGCAGCAATAAAAGGATTGGGAGTACAAATAGAGCAAATCGCTCAAGCTATTCAAAGACCAATGGGCACTCTTCCAAGTCAAACTAAAATCAATCCAAAGGAGGATGTCCAAGTGGCAGAGCTAAGGAGTATAAGAAGGTTGAACGAGCCCCTTATTACAAAGAAGTCTCAAGGTGCTCAAGAAAAGAGAATTCCATGAAAAAATTAGATAATCAACTTGGAGGAGAGTACCATGGAAGAATCGGCCAAAAAGAAGAAAAGCCAAGCAATTTCCAAAAATGTGCCGAAATTGAAGAATGGATGGAGGAAGAAGATCCAGAGGAAGATAGCTGGACTTACAATGAAGATCTGGAAGGAAAAAGAATAGTAAAAAGAGAAATGACCTTGGAAAAAAAGGAAAAATTCGGAACCCAAAGAGAGGTGGTGGCCAAAGTAGTGAAAAAAGATGCCATGGACATGGATAAGCCAATTGAATAATTTTCTAAGGAGAGCATAGATTCTAATGACATTGGTGAAGACAGTGAAGAGATGGATATGCCTGAGCATCTTGTCTTAGAAGAGGAGAGAAGAAAAAGAACGAATAAATGGGATGATTTGAATGAAAGTGGTGCTTTTAATGAAGATGACTTTCATTCCATGTATGGCCCTAATCAAGCATATGAAGGTTATATTTTTATTGATCAAAAAGTAATTGCTGACCATATTAGGGAGAGAAAGGCCGAAGAAAGGAGACAAGAAGAAGAGGGAGTGACAGAAGGAGAAACTGACAAATACCAAAAGTTTCCAAAGAAACTACAAGATCCTAGAAAATTTACTTTTGATTGAAAAATTAAAAATGTTGAATTTTCTAATGCTTTATGTGATCTTAGTGTTGCTACTAATGTTATGCCTTTGTCTATTTTCATGAGTTTAGGTTACAAATGGCTTCCCTAACCAATAATGATATTATTTTGGGCGACAACACTCATGTTAAAGTTGAAGGTATCTTGGAGGATGTTCGCATTAAGGTTGGATCTATCAAGTATATGATGAACTTAAGAGTGATAAAGATGAAGGATCCTAATGTCTCATTGATTTTTACTACAGGAAAGACAAAGATTGATGTAAGCAATGGTACTTTAAAGTTAAGACATGATTCTAGAATAGAAAAATTTTATATGTATGAACCAATGAAGTCTAAAATACTCGAGCTTCTAAGGCATACAAAAGAGATATCACTTTTGGGGATGCTAGGTGATGGAGGCAACCCAAGGAAGAAACCAAAATGAGCTTTACAAGAAAGCCAAGATAAAGACTTGAAACAAACGCTTTTTGGGAGGCAACCCAAAATTTTTAATTTCTTATTTTACTTTTAATTTCTTTTTAGTTTTTTTGTTTTGTGTTTTAAGGTGTCAAAGAAGAAAAAATCAAAGGAGAGGCATAAAAGGGGTAATGGGCCAAAGGAGTTCTTATGAGCTTAGAGTTTGCAATTCATCAACTGGGGGAGCTTTCTTTACATTTACTCTTTATTATGTTTATTTTCTTTGTTTTTAACATTAAGAGCTATGTTCATCTTAATTTGGGGGTGGTTTTTTTTTTTTGTTTAAAAGTTTTATTCTTTAGTTTTAGTTTGAGTTTTTATTTATTTATGCTTAGGTTTAATTTTTAAACTCTTGATTTTTGATTGCTGAATTTTCAATTTTAGGTGTTTTTAAATATTCTGATGAGCTTATGGTAAGTAATTGATTGTGAATAAATTGATTCTTAAGAAGTGAAATTGTTTTTGTGTATTCTTTAATGCCTAAAGTTAAATTCACATGTTGTTACTTTCAAAACTATTTTGAGCACTTTGTCAAATATGCATGATCTAGATTGTATTTTGGAGAAGGTTTGCATTAAACCAGAGTGATTATTTTTGAACTCTAGAACTTGTATAATTACAGCTTGAGGCAAAATCCTAGAGAGATGCATTACTTTGTATATGACTTAGGCCATTTTTGTTTTGAGATTGAGCATTTCTAGCCTACCTTTGAAATATTCATCCATTAGTACCATGTTTGAGCCATTTTTAGAATGCATAAAAGATTGCATATTAGAGCAGTTTTGTTCGTTAAACCACATTGACTTATCTTTTTGAGCCTAAATATATTTTTCCTACCCTATACATGTTGATATGGATATATGCTTACAAATTTGTATTTGGTGGAGTAAAGTTCAATTTGGGGCTAGCAATGTTGGTGAAATTTGGCTATGATGTATCTTTGATGTAGAAAAAGAAGTTTGAGCAAGGTATGAAAAGAACAATTTAGGGGTTAGAAGGAAAAAGAAAAAGAAAAAGAAAAAAAAAAGTGTTGTGAAAAAAAAAAAAAAGTTTCGTGGAGTTTGAAGGAAGGGAAGAAAAAAAGTGTATTCGAAAGGAGAAAACAAAAAGTTTTATAAGCATATTATTCATAAGTTTTCTTTCTTAGATTTTTATTTTCCTATCATTTTCTTATTTCTAACCATTACCCTTTAGCTTTTACATTATAAGCTTATAAAGTCTTAATGATTCAAGGTAATGCATTGATCTATATTAGTGGAGAGCTATTAATTATGTCAAGCGTATGGTGGTTCATACTTTACACTAAGCCAAAAATTGTCAATAGACAACACCAAATGCGCGACTTAAAACAAAAATTGCATCGAGCAAAACTAATTCGCAATGTCTTTATTTTAACAAAACAACGTGGTGCAAAAAAGATTCAACGACACATATTAGTATAATGTCGCAAAAAATCTAAGCGCCAAATACATTTCACGACACGCATTCGAAGAATATCGCAAAAAATTTACATGCCAAACACATTCAGCGACACCCGTTGGACAAGTGTCGGAAAATATTTGCCCGTCAAATACATTCCTCAACACATATTATGCATATGTTGCCAAAAATTTGTGCACTAAAACTTTTTGCGACACAAGAACATAACATGTCGCTAAATAATTAAGCACAAAGCGTAATTAGCGACACCTAAAATACATTTTGCGACAAATGTTTTGCATTGTCGCAAAAACTTTACACTACAAAAAACATTCACAATGAACGAAGATAAAATTGACATTATTAGCGACGTTGGTGTTGCCTGTTACCTATAATTGCCGATACTAGAGTCGCCTTTACTCGACCTCAAATTGGCGACACTAGTATGTCACCAATTAGAAAAGGCTCAAATTTGCAACACTTGTGTCACCAATTTGAGAAAAGCCGAGACTAGCATCCGCTTTTGTCGAATTGGCGACACCAACGTCTCATTTTCTCAAATTGTGTCGCCAATTTGTGTCACCAATTTGAGAAAAGGCGAAACTGGTGTCGCCAATTATTGTACAAATTTTACAAAAAAGGCAACGATGGTGTTGCCATTTGTATATCATGCCTCTGTATTTAATTCACATGAAGTTAAAAATTAATTCACACATACCACAATTATTTCACAATACCAAAATAATCAATTCACACCTACCATTCTCTATCTATAAATATGTACTCTATATTGAAAGAGTATCATCTATTATTGTAAAAGAAACATTCATCAGAAAAGGAAAAATAATTCACAAATATGCATAAATGTTCTAACATCCTTTTGTCTTCAATTTAGCTGATACTATTTCAAAATATGAAAAAAATGTTAAAAAATTATTGACCATTGCTCTCTTTTATGTGATCGACGCACTACAAATCGTTGATCCATATGCCATGTAGTTCACCTATCTCTAAAGATCAAAGGTTTCATTTTTTAGTCTTTAGAGGCGAGGTCGAAGCTGGATTGCAAAAGCAACAATCTTCGGCAAATTAGAATTGAAGAGGACCTTGATCGGTGGGAGCATGTATGAGGAGAGAGTCAGCAGGTCAAGATGCTGAATATATTGTTGGTTATGTATAATGATAAAAAAATATTTAATTTGTCAGATATTCTTTTTGGTTTATCTCTTAGCTGATACTATTTTAAAATAGAAGTAAACGATGAAATATTTATGATCTTGATGCTCTTTGAGGTGTTCGACCACTACAAATCGTCAATCTATGTGCCCCTGGTAATTCACCAAACTCATGATCAAATGTTTCATTTTTCTTACAATGAATACATGTTTGAGCTAGGTGTGAGAGAATTACCACCAAAACTTGGACAAAGCTCATCATAATCTGCAGACTCAGTTATTTTTCATTTGTCAAAATCGATGGAGAATTTATGTAAATTTGATATGCTCACTAGGTCGGCCATTTTCCAATTTATTTTTTAGATCCATATGGAGAATTTATGAAAACTTGTTATGTAATATCAATATAAAATAAAAATTAATCTTTTATGTATTTCGTCGGATATTTTTTTGTATATATATGTATATTCCATTTAAATATATATGCATATTCTTTTAGCATATATATATATAGGTAAAAAACTTTAATTTATTCACCAAAAAAGAAAAAAATAATAAATAATATTTAAGATATATTTTATTCTTATATATATGTTCAATAAATTAATTACATTACATACATTAATTCACTAAATTACAATATTTAATAAAATAGTTAAATTATATTGTCCTCGATAAAATCATATTTGCTAAATGATCGATCAGTTTATTTATAACATTGAAGTACTTTTAATAAAGTTCAGGTATAGTTTTTTTCTAACATTGAAGTACATACGTATTGTTAATAAAGTGCAAGTAATAACTAATATTTAATAATACATTGGCGGCGCTAGCGTTGCCAATAACCACTGTGTCACCGATTTCCGCGACGTATGCCTGATAATTAATTCGCACCTACTAACATTTAATTTGCACCAACCATTATCTATCTATAAATAAGCACATCCTCACGTTAACAATCCACCCTTCAGGATTCGGTTCTCTCTTTTACATATACATATACATATATATATATATATATATATATATTTCTTGCCCTCTATTTTGAAATAGTATTCCCTATTATGCAAAAATTATTTAGCTGATATTATTTTAAAATAAAATGAAAGAATGAAATATTTTTTTGAGGAAAGGTAAAAAAATCCAACTATGCATGTATTGAATAAAGCAATTTTTTTTTATTTCTTTAGATATATATTCTTTTTGGTTTATCTTTTAGCTGATACTATTTCAAAATAGAAACAAATGATGAAATATTTTGTTATTTTTACACTCTTTTAGGTGTTTGACCCACTACAAATCGTCAATCTATTGCCTTGGTAGTTCACCTATCTAAAGATCAAATGTTTCATTGTTATACACTGCAATTCTAAGTCCTGGTGTTAAAGAACGACTATCAATTAATACTTGGACAAGGCTCACCATAGTCTACTCTCTCTGTTATTTTGCATTTGATGAGATATGGAGAATTTATGTAAACTTGATATGCTCACTCGGTTATTTTCCAATTAATGTTCGAGATGCATATGGGGAATTTATGTAAACCTGTTTGTGTAATATCAATAAAAGTATTTTATATATTTCATCGGATATTGTTATGTATATATATGTATATTCCATATATATATGTGTATATTCTTTTAGCACATATATATATAGATCAGAAGCTAATTAATTTATTCACCAAAAAAAGAAAAACAATAGTAAATAATATTTAAGATATATATTATTAATGTTATTTAATGAACGATAATATACAATATTACATTAATTCAATAAACAAGTTTCAATAAAATAGTTAAATTATATTGACCCTCAAACTATTACAGTTTCTAAATGATCAGTTTATTTATAACATTAAAGTAGTTTTAATAAAGTTCATTATTGAAACGTTTAAACTTTAATTTATATATGCACATGATCCCACATACGAAGAACAGAAAATACTAATTTAGCGACGCAAGTGGCTAAATAATTCATATTTAGCAACGCAAACGTCGCTAAATCTATACATTAGCGACGCTAGCGTTACCAATACTGGTCGCAAAGGCAACGAAGATCGTCGCTCAAAGTCTTTAAATTCAAATTGGTCAACGATTTGTCTACCAACTTGTATTAAATGCCTCATTTAATTTCGCCATCCACCTCCTTATATTTGCAATAAATTATATTTATATTTTACGTTCTTAAATGACTTCTAGTTTCTCGATCATTTTTCTATGCGCAGGATCATCATACGAAGCTGAAAACAAACTAGACCAATTTACACATTGCAAGTAAGTTTAATTTACACATATATATTAAGCCGTATTTATAGTATATTGCCTAATTCCGCTAGAAGTTCGATCGTATATATAGTCATTTATTAACCTTATTATTCATGCATGTAAATGTTTTTGTTTTGTAATTTATTTTCTTTTTTTGTTACTTTCATATGTTGATTCAATACTAAAATTACTGCATTAATTACTCAAATAATATACTGTGGAATGGATAAGTCATGGAAATATTCGGATAGATGATCCACACATTTTGCCAAAGATGTGAACGAATTTTTAGAGTTCGAGGCCAAAAATGCAAGTGATTGTAATGTTGTTCGGTGTCCTTGCATGAAATGTGGCAATATGACATTGCATTCTATAAAGGACATCAAAGGTCACATATATTGGAACAGATTTGATAGCAATTACAAGCAATGGAATTGGCATAGTGAATCCTATGAGTCTTGTGGTGAGGCATCTTCACAATTTGTTAATCGAGATTTAGAGTTTGATTAAAATGACAGTGATAGCAAAGAAGATATGGCATTCAACAACATTGAAATGAATCACGATGCCTTTGATAATATTGACATTGATATTCCAAAAAATCCTGATCAATTTACATGTCTGTTGGAAGAGGCAGAGAAACCTTTGTTCCCAGGATGCACTAATTTTACCAAGTTATCGACTGTTGTCAAATTATATAACTTGAAAGGAAGATAGGGGCATTCTGACAAGAGCTTTGATGCACTGCTGAAGTTGTTATCTGAGATGCTACCACGAAACAATGTTTTGCCAACATATATTTATAATGTTAAAAAACCCTAAATGCGTTGGGAATAAAGTACGAGAAGATACATGCATGCCCTGAAAATTGTATTTTGTTTAGAAAATAGTATGCGGATCTGATGATATGTCCTAGATGTGGATCATCCAGATGGAAAATTGGAGAATATAACACTGTTACAAAAATGCCATCTAAGGTTTTATGGTATTTTCCACCGATCCCATGTTTTAGAAGAATGTTTCATAGTGTTTCAACCGCTAAGAATTTGTCTTGGTCTGCAAATGAGGGAAAGACTGTAAGAGGCAAAATGCAACACCCAGCAGATTCTCCAACTTGGAAATTGGTTGACCATTTTTGGCCAGACTTCGCAGCAGAGGATAAAAATCTAAGACTTGGTATTGTAGCCAATGGAATGAACCCACACAGTTTGTAGAGTAGTGTCTATAGTGTTTGGCCTGTGATCACTGTTGTGTATAATTTTCCTCCTTGATTATGCATGAAGAGAAAATTCATGATGTTGACTCTTCTAATATCTGGACCTAAAAAATCTGGCAACAGTATCGATGTATACTTGGAGCCGTTTATTGAAGACTTGAAAAAGTTGTGGGACAAGGGCATTAAAGTTTTTGATGCTTATTGTCGAGAGGAATTCACTTTAAGGGCAATGTTGCTATGGACGATAAATGATTTTTCTGCTTATAGCAACTTGGCCGGTCATGCAAAGAAGGGATACTATGCATGTCCAATTTGCAGTGAGAACACTTTTGCTCATCGCTTGAACAATGGTAGGAAAGTGAGTTTTGTTGGCAATAGAAGATTCCTTCCTCATAATCATCCGTACAGAAAGCAAAAAAAGGCTTTTAATGGGTTTCAAAAATTTGGAGAGCCTCCAATACCATTTACCAGAGATGAAATATTGGAAAAGCTTAATGCTTGTACTTTTGACAAACACGGACAGAGGTAAAATTTATGTGGAGATGACGTTGAACACTGTTGAAAAAGAAGTCAATTTTTTTTTACTTAGAGTACTCAAATATCTATATACGACACAACTTGGATGTGATGCATATTGAGAAAAATGTATGTGAAAGCATTGTAGGTTTTTTGCTTAATATTGCAGGTAAGACAAAAGATGGAATAAATGTTCGGCTGGATTTAGTTGAGATGGGCCTGCGGCTTGAATTGGCTCTTTCCGTATATGGAGCACGAGCTTTTTTGCTGACAGAACCAGCTCCAGAAATCCCTTTTGATATCCGAAGAAGCTCCGCCTGAGAAAGATTCCATTGATACCTTTTGGGGTAGCTAACAGAATTATTCTTCGAAAGAGGGTTTATTACACAAATAAACAATAAATAAGATATAATGAATAAATAAAACATGCATCTCAACGATAAACTGCTAGTCATACCAAAATATTAACATAGTTTGGCAAGTAGGTGGAAAGTTAGAGCCATTAAGTGAGATAGAAAGAAAATATAAATAATACAATCCGAGAGTAAACAGAATAAAGGAAACAAAGTCTATTACATAAATCAAAAACAGTAACGGAAGCTAAGTGTGGATGGGATGTCGACGGTAGCTCACGAGAACCTGCAGCTAGGACTTGGGGGAACGGGCTAAAATACAAAACCTGAGATATGAATATTTCAATGAGTGCTCCTAGGTAACTGCAAAATATATCCAGTACATAAAATTCCTTAGTCTCAAATCTCACGTCACTCTTTGAAAAGTTCTCCATTTTGAAAATAATTTCACAAAACCCTTAGTTTGAATCCCAAAAATCATTAAATCAATATAACAAGATTTAGGGGCAAAAACACCATTTAACATAATTATTAAAATCGCAGATCAAATCACAAGAACCATAAATGTAATTTCATAAAACATTTAAAAATAATTTGTCAAACATATTCTTATAAAATGCCAAGTAGAAGGGCCACAACTCGTAAAATCAAATACCATGGGCTACAACCCGTGAGTTCAAAAACCACCAATCTAAAACAATAAATCATATATCATATATCAAAAACTTGTACCACACTCTAGTATCGTGCCATGTGACCCTCAACGTCCTGATGGCGTCACATGCGGAGGAAGGGGTATAACTTATCACAATGAACCGGCATCCCAAGTATGTCATGGCAGGATCCTCATCATCTCTCTCCCGACACGTGTTCGCAACAGAGGATGGCATAATAATAAATATAGCACATAATAACCAATACATCTCAATCAATATATCAATACTGTGTGGTACTCCTCAAAATCATCTCCGAGATCGTTTATCATCGGATTTCATCAATTTCTCAAATCCATTTTACTTTAAAATCATAGTAAATTCAACAACTTTCCAAAATCTTCTATTTTGGAAAATTTCACGAAATTATTTAAATCTTTCAACTATTAGAAAATTGCCCCAAAAATTCTTAATTTCCACAAAAGCCATAATTTTTCCTTGAAATTACCATTTTCTACAAAATTGCGAAAATATCCAAAATATCATAAATCACCAATAACCATTTAAAACAAAAATTTTATATTTATTTCAAATAAATATAAATTTCATTAAAATCGCAAATACAGATAAAAATTCATATTCAACAGTCATTTAAATCATTGTATCATATATTTAATAAGAATAATTTAAATGCGTAAGAAAATCCAATTGAAACCATTCAAATGCAATTCAATCATAATAGTATATAATCCCAAAATAATTAGAAAATAAATACACTCACAGATCAGATGTGTGCTTCGGCTGGATCTCCGATCCAGCTCTCAACTGTGCACGAACACCTAAAAATAATTCACCGAAAATTATTTTAATTGCCGAAAAACTAGCCAAAGGCTTAGAACAGTTCTTTGATTTCCTAATTACAATATTAAAACACTAATTACTAAAATCACCCTTCAATTTCAGTAATTACAAAAATACCCTTATTGGCTAAATACCCTAAAATTTAGGATTTCCGATTTCTTCAAAATTAACCAAAATTGAACATCAAGATATGTTCCTAAGACCTCTAGGAACCTAATTGAGTGCCCAATGTCACTCAATTTCATTTTGAAGCAGTTCAATTTCAATCTTGAATTTCAGTTTTGGATTGAAATTTGGGATTTTTTGTTTCAAGTGTGTTTTCTACAAACTTTATATTGAAATGCAATTAAAGATGCAAGGAATGAGAAATTACCTTCAATTTGGTGATTCCTCACAGCAAAAGATCAAAATCGACTCTGGAAGATCGCACCTCAGCCAAAATCGGGGGTTTTCGAATCCAGCCAAAATTGGATCAAATTGATGGCACAACTAGCTTGCCCATGATCCAAGGAATGCGTAGCGGCCGGTGGTGAGCACTCACTGGCCGCCATTTGCATCACAGAAGAGGAAGAAGTTCTGGCCAAAGATTGAGTTCGTCGAAGGTGTTAATGGCGAAGGAGGTAGAAGGGGAGTTGGGTTAGCTTCACCTGCACTAGGGGAGGCTTTCCGGAGGGGTGGTGCACCACCACTCGCTGGCGGTGGAGGAGATCTGGGATGGCGCGTGAGGTCGAGTTGCAGTAAATCGGGGAGGCTCGTACGGCGCATAAGAAGATCGTCAAAGCTCGGTGAGATGCAGACTAGGTCGTTGGTGTGGTTTGGATCCCGTTGTGGTGGCTGTGTCGTGCCACTCGCCTAAAAATAGAGGAAATCTTGGTGGAGGAGGTGACTATCCCGAGTGGTTTTTCTGTCACTTTGGAGCCATTTTTTGATGTGTTTTGCTAGGATCAAAATTGGTACTAGCTTGTAGATCGTCGCACAAGCTTTCCAACAGTACCCAGAACGCATCCTAACTCCACCGAAAAAGAGAGATATGGCCGGTCAAAGTCGATAATGCTATAGTTCACTTTCTCTATCCTCTCACGCAGATATAACTCGGGGATGATGAATAGTATGTGTGAAATTGAAATTTAAAGACCAAAAGTGCGCCTCTTTAGTGGATGGCAGCTGTTGACAACTATAAAGCATAATTATTTGAATTAAAGCGCTCAAAAGGTACTGAAATGCATTAGTTAGAGATTAAAAAGAGTACAGGTAAGTTTTAACTGATTCATAATTTAAAATACAACTTTGATTGACCATAACTAAAAATCTAGAGTTCCAATTTAGGCATGCCAACAGTCTACGGACTCGTGGCGACGTCCTCTATACTAACCTTGATAAGGTTTGATTAAAAACATGCTCGAACAAAGATTCAACATCAAGCCCCTATATGGTCAACCTAGTCCAAATTCTTAAAAAAAGAAAAAAGTTAGTGAAATTCGGGTCGATAGATTTGCCGCCTACATGTTATACATTATCCAAACAAGAGAAAAAAGTATTGTCACTGTTTGGCAGAACTAAAAGTTCCTTATGGTTATTCATCAAATTTTTGAAATATTTTGAGAATGGAGGACTTGACGCTAGTAGGGATGAAGTCCCATGATAATCACACATTGATACAGCAACTATTGCCTCTTGCAATACGGCTGGTGCTTCCTAAAAACGTTTGAGCTGCAATTGCTAAAATTTGTTTTTTCTTTAGTTCAATATGTAAAAAATCAATAAAGACTGCATCCCTTGATGTCATATAGAGTGATCTTGTGAGAGCTTTATGCATGCTAGAGAAGTTCTTTCGACCATATTATTCTGATGTAATGGTCCATTTAACTGTGCACCTTGTATGAGAAGTTCGATTGTGTGGACCAGTGCATTTCAGATGGATGTTCCCATTCGAAAGGTACATGAAAATATTGAAGATTTATGTTTGCAAAAAAAATAGTCCAGAAGGTTGCATCGCTGAGAGTTATATAGCTGAAGAAGCAATTGAGTTTTGTAGTGAGTACCAACAATAGTTAGGTGAAATTGGAAACCCTATTCGCAGATATCAAAGGCTGAATGAAAATGATGATGTCGGTGCCCCTATTAAAGGTGGAAAGATGCAACCAATTGATCAAAAACTTTGGGAGCAAGTCCATATGACCGTTCTTCCAAATTCCCCAGAGGTGAGAGCCATATAGGAGGTATAGAGTTTTATTGTCATGCACTCACATAATACGGTTTTAATATTTTGTTTTTTTTTTCTTTTTGTATTGACAGTTTTCATTTGGAAACATTAAAAGCCGATAAAAAATTAGAAGAAATAGGGTAAAATGGATTCAAGATGAACACAACCACACATTTATGTATTGGCTGCGTGTTAAGGTGTGGAATCATATTTGGTACATGTTAAAAGTGGACACAATTTATTTACTACTCCTCGATTTGCTAATTACTTTCAATTATTGATTTTAATAGGTTGACGCTGAGCGATGTCAATCGAATTATAATGTGGAAGAAGCTTTGAGGTGGATTGCACAGGGTCCTCAATGAGTGGTAACGAAGCACGAAGATTATGTCACTAAAAGGGTTCGTTTCAACACTGTGGAAAGGGACAATAAACGTGTCACACAAAATAGTGGAGTCAATATCATAGCTTAAGGTATGCATTATGGAATTGCAAAGGACAATAATCCTATTTTAACATATATGACTTACTATGGTAAAGTAAGAGAAATTTGGGATGTCAATTACATCCGTTTCCGCATCACTGTATTCATGTGTGATTGGGTCGACAACAATACCGGTGTGAAAACTGATGGTTTAGGTTTTACATGTGTCAACTTTAATAAGATAGGTCACAAATCAAATTCATTCATTATGGCTTCATAAGCACAGCAAGTTTCTTACGTTGAGGATCAACTTGATCCACATTGGTCAATAGTGTCAGCTCCAGTGCAACACTATGTATTTGTTGATCTTGAACAAGACGACGACGAAGACACTACGAAGGATCATAACCCTTTTGTCAATTGTCTTCCCTGTGTGGATGACAACATTGATGTTAATAGTGACGGAGAATTTGAAGAAGTTTATCTTCGTGATGATTGTGAAGGGATATAGATATGAAATATTCAATTCTTTAAGATTTAGCATTTATTAAGATTAAGCACACAAATATATATAATTTTAATTTCTAGTGTATAAATTTTGACTGTTTAAATTTTAAATATAAATTGAACTAAAAAAATTAAAATATATATATAAATCGGGGATGGGTAGGGTCGCTAAAAGAGATTTTAGTGACGCTACCCGTCGCCATTACTATATTAGACACATTGCGTCGCTAAAAGATATTTATTTATAATTAATTTTATATTTATATAGTTATATCCATAATATTTAATATGTTTAATATATATATATGTTTCATTTACTATCAATAATAAAAAATTTCAAAATATATATATAGAAATATATATAGTACAAATGTGTATATAAAATATTATTATATCCATTTATATTTATAAAGAACTAAGATATAGAATTTTATATCATATTAATTATAACATTTGCATGCATAATTAATATATCTTATATCATATATGGTATCATATAATATTAGCATATAATATTTCTATGATATATGTTTATATATATGAATTGATAGTGTATATATATATCAATTTAAAAAGTCATGATTTAAGATTTAGCACACAAATATGTATAATTTTAATTGCTATGTGATAAAATTTTGAATGTTTAGATTTTAAATATAAATTGAACTAAACAAATTAATATATATAGTGGCGACGGGTAGCGTCGCTAAAAGAGATTTAATGCTTTGCTAAACACCCTTTTTTGTGACGCTATGCGTTGCTAAAAGATATTTATTTATAATTAAATTTATATTTATATAGTTATATCTATAATATTTAATATGTTTAATATATATATTTCATTTACTATCAATAATATAAAATATATATATACAAATTTATATAGTACAAATGTGTAATAATATATTAAATATTATTATATCCATTTATAGATATAAAGAACTAAGATATAGAATTTTATATCATATAAATTATAACATTTGCATGCATAATTAATATATGTTATATCATATATGGTATCAAAAAACACTAGAATATAATATTTCTATGATATATTTATATATATGAATTGATTGTGTCTGTATATATATATATATAATATATCAATCTTAAAAAAGTCATGATTTAAGATTTAGCACACAACTATATATAATTTTAATTGCTAGCTAGTGTATAAATTTTGAATGTTTAAATTTTAAATATAAATTTATTAACTTTAATAAGATAGGTCACAAATTTATATTTATATAGTTATATCTTTAATATTTAATATGTTTAATATATATATAG